>JANAVB010012999.1:16813689-16815469 GCA_029216955.1 Iris pallida | reverse complement strand
GGTAGCGGTCGTGGTGGTAGCGGTCGTGGTCGCCTTCCACTTCCCCGGATATAGAGTCCTCCGATCCGACCGGACCCGAGCCGGCCACAGATTCCCGCGTCGATCTATCTCTGCGCTACCTTCATCTTCATCGAGGGCCTGAGACTCCATCGCTAGCGGATCCGTTCCGCCCCGGATGCACCAGCGGGTACACCATCAGTTACTGCAGGGTGGGCTCCGGAGTACCCCCGGATTCAGTTCATCCTGCTACCGGTGAGTACATCCGCGGACCCGCGGATCCTCCGACGCCTCCAGAGAGGCCGATAGGCGAGAACCGACGAGAGCTATGGCCCGCGGGTGATACGTAAGTAAATTTAAGTTAATTTATTAAATTTGTTTCATTTATTCAAGTTAATAATCCAGTCTTTGCTTCTTTGTAGGTTTTTCCGTATGATGATGCCCGGATACTCGGGCAAATTATCGGGAAAACTACCATGGCCCCTACCTCAATTTTTCTGAGGTTGCCTCAGAACATGCAATACGTCTGGCTCGAGGAGATGAAGGTATATATATATCTTTTGGTTATTATTAATTATCTTTAATCCACTAATTTTTTAATTATGTGATAATTAATTTGTATGTCAGACGACGTTCTGGTGGCCCTCCCATCGCGAGGAGTTGATTCGCAAGGCTACAAAGCCGCCAGGAAGAAGAGGGATGCAGTGTACGACGTTCGTACGGCGCATTCGAGGAAGAAGTGGCTCCGGGGGAGTACTACGAGCAGATGTTGGATAAGATGAATACTGCTCAGTACAGAAGAAATCAGAGAAAGCGAAGGCGAGCAGACAGGCCGCTGGTCTGCATACGGGAGGTTCAAGGCCCCCGCAGCGACGCGTGCAGATTTGGTGAGATACCGTAAATTTATTTCACTATTAAATTCGGTAATATTAATATACGTAGTTAATTAAATTCGACGTATATTTGTATGCAGGCACAACGGGCGGTTAAAGGAGGGGAGAGAGCCGGAGTCGGTCACCGCCTACGATGTATTCCTGCATACAACAAAAGGCGGGCAGACGGGAGCTTCGTCGACGCGAGGGCCCAGGCGACTGATGTAAGTAATTACGTTTATGAGATTTATATTAGAAATAAATTATTGTTAACTTAATTAGGTGAACGTAGGATTCAAATATAACTTAGGGAAACATAGGATTTAGATTATAAACTTAGGAAAATATAGTAAAACACATTCATTGGATAGGCTGCATATCGTGAGGCCCTTAGTCAGATTGAGCCCCCTGCCGAAGTTGTCGGCGAAACGACGCCCACAGACGTCTTCTATGGGCCGTCGCTACGACGACGTGTTCGTAGAGTCTGTCGGCGGCTTTAATAAAGGGCGCGTCTACGGCGTAGGTTCCCTGGCGGCGTCGTTGCAGTGCCGACTCCGAGATATCCACCGCCCCCGCTCCTCCCGCGCCCCGTCGGACGATGAGGACGCAGCTTGCGACTCTCACCTCCGATATGTCGGAAATGCAGAGTCTAATGTCGGATGTGCTGGAGCGCCTTCCGCGTCCTTCTTCTGCTCCGGTCCAGATCGTCGCTCCCGGTCCGTCTAGTGCGGTTGCCGGTCCTTTCGACCTGGAGTTATTCATTTGACCGTTCTGCCGAGGTCCGCCTGGTACCGGATACTGCGCTCATTGGGCTCATGGACTTGATGTCGCCAGAGCAGCTCCGCACGCTTCCAGAGCATGTGTTGTCCAGGTGCCGGGTCATGGTGGAAGAGTACATCCGCAGAGCCGAA
>JANAVB010012999.1:16803689-16811189 GCA_029216955.1 Iris pallida | reverse complement strand
ATTATTACCATCTGGGATACATCGTGACCTGTGTTGTTCAAAGTAGGACTAAGTTACTCCTGCTCGGACATCTATTCTCTTCAGTCATTCAGGATCTAGGCGAGTACATTCTTTGATCGTTTCATACGTGCTACGATTTATATTCTTGCTCCAGACTACATTACTTGATGCTGACACATTGATATCACGGATTGGTACTATATGGATCTTTTCTTGACATGTTATCTCCCTTAGTGGGTGATGAGGTACTTCATGTCATGTGTTTCATGTACATCATGTGATCTATGCATTCGTGTTATTATACTCTCATGTGCAATCATGTACGTTCATGTGCTCTCATGTACGCCATGTTCTCACATGTGCCTCGTGTATAACCAAAAACTCATGTACGTAACGTAACTTGAATGGATCCTTGTGTATTGATTGGGGGTAGCGGTGAGTATAAATGGTTATGTGATCTTTTCCATCATGTGCAATCCTGTTACTTATTCTGTGCAACTCAGTTAACTTAGGCATGTGCAACCCAAGCCGACTACTTAACCATCTTGTGCTCTAAATCACTTAGTCACTTAGTTCTTACTTACAATATAGATATCACCAGTTTAAAATATCTTCCTTATCTTTCATGTACATTTCTTACAGACTTCATGTATATCATTCTATTGCTGTGTTTATATTTTCTGCCATGATACGAACTGTGTCAGAGTTTTGTGCTCGTTCTTGTCCTGACTAGACCTGTTAAAATATTACAGATGACACCGAGGAGTTCTGTCTTACTCATTATGGAGCAGGCCTAGATGACACCTGTGAGTTTCACCTACTGGAGGATCTTGCACTAGCTAAGGAGGTCATCCCTATAGTCTAGACTAGATAGCTAAGCTTTATCTTATTTTATTATGCTATTTGTATTCGACATCTGAGTTGTATTTATTTCTGGATGTTGAGATGTTGTGTTGTTTAGACACTTAGACTTATTTCCTTCTGTTTGTATGTCTCTTTTAAGATTTCATATCTATCTATTCGTGCTTTCTACCTTAGAATTATGATTGAGTTGTACCTTCGGTATTGTCCTTCGATTGGAGAGTATATCTTGTACAGGTACATTTATACTATGTTAGATGTATGTGACCTAGGACAACATTCTACCACTGATACTGTGGCATAGGCTGGACGTACCCATTCTCGTGTCCTTACACTGGGTAGGGTTGTGACACGTTTTTAGTGGTGCCTATTCTGGTCGAGAGTCGCAATTAGTGCAATTTTGTAGTGGTACTCGAACTATAGTATTTCTACAGCCTGCAGCAGAATATAGGATATAGTTTTGGGGTACTCAATCACATTTAGGAAAAGCTATTATCTAATTCCTGCCATATAAATTCTTGTTGATAATTTCTTTCCTTTGAAATAAACTGTCCTTCTTTAATTATATCGCTTCTTTCTCAGTATTGATTTCCTTATTTGATCTGTCTCCAGGATAGTACAGACACGGTCTCATCGTTCCAGCCAGAGGATACCACCGAGAGGTCTGCCACCTCTCGTTCGGTTCGTCAGGGCCTGGGACCACAGCTCCCCTTATTCTATCACGTCGGAGCTTCTGCCGCCTTTGGGGGTGTACCCACATGTTCGATAGCCGACCCCAGTTATCCTAGATGTGTTCCAGCAGTAGCCATCTTCAGGATCGGTCGACACCGCTCAGCTTTTCTTCTTCTTCCAGTATGATGGAGGCCCAGCAGTGCCAGTCAGCTGATTTCAGGTAGAGCATAGACAATGCCCACCAGCTGGCTATGACGATAGAGGAGAGGATTACCGTCGAGCCGTAGGGAGGGCAGATGCAACAGTATCAACCGAGGACCCCGGGTATCCATGACTTCCAGAAGATGTGGCCATGAGACTTCCGAGGTTCCGAGGGATTCTATAAGCCGACGACTGGATCGAGCATATAAATGAGATCTTCCGATTGGTGCAGATACCAGCCGAGATTCAGATAGAGGCTACGGGCAGACAGATATAGGACTGGCCCGCACATGGTACCAGACAGACCCTATAGTGGGCACAGAGGGGCAGACATGGGGAGGTTTCAAGAAGCTCTTCAAGGAGAAGTTCTTCCCGAATACAGCTCTCGGCGCCTTGGAGACGCAGTTTGAGAGTTTGGTTCAGGGGAACCAAACCGTGGAGGAGTACGCCGGCGAGTTCTGCCGCCTGGGCAGATTTTTTGAGAGCCTAGAGAGACGACGAAGGCTAGTAGTTTCAGGAAGGGCTTGGTCAAGGAAGTCAAGTCCTTGACCAAGAGCGACAGAGGCATACCTTCGAGGAAATTCTGTCAGGAGCTATGGCAGTGGAAGACGACCTTGAGCTGAAGATGAAGAGAGGTCGTGATGCGCATGGAGCCAGTAGCAGTGGAGGCTAGGCCAAAAGGCCCTATTTTACCAGCAGTACTAGTAGAGGCCGTTCCAGCAGCAGTATCAAGGACAGGGCCGTGCACCTTTTCAGTAGGTACGGTAGTAGCTAAGATATCAGCTGCAGGCACCAAGGTACCAGCAGGTTACCATTTTCTCCTTCTGTGAGAAGCCAGGGCACGAATGGACCGACTGCCAAAAGAGGTTAGGCATGTGCCTACTTGTGTGGCATCTGATCATCAGCTGAGGGAGTATCCCAAGTGTATGGCAATATGGCTTAGGAAGCAGGAGCTAGGGCTCCGACAGAGTAGCAGAAGGGACCACGGTTGTAGACACAGCAACAAAGGTTCATCCAGCACCAGCAGCAGGCTAGGGAAGGCCACAGGGGAGAGTTTTCGCCATAGCAGCTGAGGATGCAGAGGCCATTGGAGATCTGATCGCATGTTATGTTCTTCTCGACTCCATTCCAGTTTTTGCATTGTCGATTCTGGTACTTCCCATAGCTTTGTGTCTGTATTTTTGCTATTATACCATCTTGTTTCTGAATCGTTACATAGGACTTGCAAGATCATGACTGTGGGTGGCTCTATCATAGTTAGTAATATTTGCAAGGATCAGAGAGTTGTTTTAGGAGGCCGGAGAGCTAGATGTGAGTTTGCTCGTAATGCCATTACCGAACTACGACATTGTACTCGGTATGGATTGGTTGAGCAGATATAATGCCAGCAAATTATCGTGGAGGCAGAGTTCTCTTCAGAGTGCCAGAAGAGCCAGGGTTCGAGTTCGCCAGACGGAGGCGGAGCAGAGCAGCAAATTCTTCTGCGGAGTTTCAGTGGAGGAGGAGATGGTGCCACATCCACTGATAGCAGAGTTCATGGATGTCTTTCCGAAGGACTTGCCGGACTACCATGGACAGAGATGTGGAGTTCTATATAGACTTGGTTACGGCGCAGAGCTAATATCCCAGCACGTCTATAGGGTGAACAACAGCTAGTTTGTGGCGTTAAAGAAATAGGTGGATGAGTTGCAGGACAAGGGCTTCATCCGATCGAGTTCTTTACCGTGGGGTGCACCGGTGCTTTTTGTGCCAAAGAATGATGGATTATTACGGATGTGTATCGACTACAGGGCACTCAACAACCTTCGATCAAGAACAAGTACCCGCTGTCGAGGATCGATGATCTCTTCGATCAGTTGAGTAGAGCAAGGGTATTTTCTAAAATTGATCTGAGGTTAGGGTACCATCAGGTAAAGGTGAAGAGGGAGGATATCCGAAGATAATATTCAAGAGCGGTATGGCCAGTTTGAGTTTATGGTGATGCCGTTTGGATTGACTAACGCCCAGCGGTGTTCATGACTTGATGAAAGAGTTCCACCAGTACTTGGACAAGTTCATGGTGGTGTTCATCGATGATATCTTGGTGAACTCGAAGACCCCAAAGGGCATGAGAAGCACTTGAGAGTGTTTCTAGAGACTCCAGGAAAGAGAAGCTCTATGGCAAGCTCTCGAAGTGTGAGTTCTTCCTGGATCGGTTGATTCCTAGGTCATGTGGGTGACTAGGGATGAGATCTCAGTTGACCCGAGGAAGATACGACAGTTGAGGGGTGGACAGCACCGAGTTCAGTTACGGAGATCAGAAGATTTTTGGAATTGGCAGGCAACCACAGGAGGTGTTCAGGACTTCTCTCGTGTTACAGATCTATTGACTAGGATGAAAGAATGCAAGAGGGTATTAGGTCACTTTCGATGAGTTAAAGAAGCGGTTGACGACAGCTCCGATTCTGACATGCCGTCAGGATCAGGCAGGTTGACTATCTACAGTGACGCTCATGGAAGGGTTTGGGATGTGTCTTGTAGCATCATGAGAATGTAATTGCCTATGCCTCCAGGCAGTTATATCTGTATGAGAGGAACTACCCTACCTATGACTTGGAGTTAGCAGCAGTTATCTTTGCTATAATGTTGTAGAATACTATTATACGGAGAGCGAGTGGGAGATCTTTACAAACCACAAAAGCTTGAAGTATGTGTTTACCCAGAAAGAGCTCAAATGAGGCAGCATAGATGGTTGGGGTTGATAAAGGACTTCAATATTTTAATGCATATCATCCAGGGAAGGCTAACTGGTTGTCGATGCTTTGAGCAGATATCCTGTAGCCATGTGTTTGACGGCAGATCGTCACTGTTAGCAGATCTGGAGAGCCTGGAGATCGAGGTGATAGTATCGGGAGTTGAGATGAAGATGTGGGGTCTGTAAATTTAGTCAAACTTGATGGAGAGGATCGTCGACTCAGTTCGACGATGTTGCTCTGCGGGTATCCGATGGCATATTCAAGCAGGACTGCTTGTGAGTTTGTCATTATAGAGGATGGCGTATTGAGGTACGGTTTCCAGACTGTGTGTGCCTAGTGGAGACCTTCGGGAGCAAGGTTATGCAGGAGGCCCAATGTTCTCAGTACTCTATTAATCCAGGTTCCAACAAGATGTATAGAGATCTGAAGGAGCATGTCTAGTGGTATGGATGAAAGGGAGTAGCACGCTTCGTACACATGTTTGGTTTATCATCAGGTAAAGGCAGAGAGGCAGAGGCCAGGAGGACTATTACAACCATTGCCTATTCCGGAGTGGAAGTGTGAGTACATTACGATGGACTTTGTTTCAGGTTGTTGTGTACACCAGGAGGGAAGATGCGATTTAGGTCATTATAAACAGGTTGACCAAATCAGCCAACTTCTTGCCATTCAAAGTGTGTTTGTCTACGAAAAAGCTAGCAGAGATGTACATGCATCAGATTGTCAGACTTCATGGAGTTCCTATGAGCATTGTCTCGGATCGGGATAGTCGCTTTACTTTCTATTTCTGGCAGAGTCCGTATATTAGTTTGGGCACTCAGCTCAAGTTTAGTACTGCATACCACCTTCAGACGGATGGACAGTCAGAGAGGACTATTTAGACACTCGAGGATATGAGTGGCCTTTTGTCATGGGCTTTGGAGTTTCCATAGATTATTTTGTACTTGGTGGAGTTTGTATACAACAATAATTTCCAGGCCAGTATTAGATGTCACCATTCGAGGCGTTGTAAGGGCGCAGATGTCGTACTCCCTTATCTTGGGATGACGTTAGAGGACGAGCTTTATTGGCACCTGAGATGGTTGTGGACAGCCGAGAAGGTGAAGCTCATTAGGGATCGACTTTGCGTGGCGCAGGACAGACATCGACATTGGGCCGATAGCCACGCAGACCTTAGAGTTTGAGGTACAACTTAGAGATAGGATTAGGATTAGGATTTTTTGATTTTGTGATTTTGTTTGATCATGTTTGATTATTATAGTTAATTTGAGACCTTGTTTTTTACAGGTTGGAGATCTAGTATTCTTGAGGATATCACCGACACGTGGTACTATATGCTTGGTGGAGGTGGGAAACTTAGCCCGCGCTTCATCGGACCTTTCGTATAAGCGGGGAGTTGATGACATTCATACATGCTAGACTTGCCACCTGTATTAGAGAAAGTCCACAATGTATTTCACATGTCACAGTTGAGACGGTCATAGCAGACCCTAGCCATATACTCGATCATTCTGAGATCGAGGTGGGACCTATTCTTAGTTATCCAAAACAACCTATGGAGATTCTGGATCGACGATAGAAGTACTGAGAAACCAGACGTACCCTTGGTTTCCATCACATGGAGGCGTCATTCTCTAGGGGAGTCTACCTAGGAGAGGGAGGATAAGGTGCGCGAGCGATACCCTTATCTTTTTGGACCTTGAGGTATGACTTCCTATCCTTCTTCTCAGTTTAGTTTCGCATTTAATTTCGTACGAAATTGTTTAAGGAGGTTAGGCTTGTCACTACCACATTTTTTAGCCTATTGATATTTTGGTCATTTGTGATTTATTGGATTTAAATTAAATTTTTGATAATTAAGATTGTGTAATCTTTATGTTGAGCCTTGACCTAGTTTTGCCCTAACCTGGATGTTAGTCTTGATCCTAGAGATTAAGTTAGAGGATTACAAAATGGCTGAGTTAGAAATATCTAGATATTTAGCTAAGTCAATATTTTAGCTCAAATTAGTATTTACTTGGTCCTTTAACAAGAGGCTTAAAAATTTCTATTAGAGATAAGCCCATAACTTGTATTGCACCTAAACCCTAACCCTAGCTATAGTTGCCGGTTAAGGAGCTTTCCCCGTATAAAGGTTCACATTTATTACATCTTGCCTCTTTTTCATATCCTCCTTTAACCTAATTTGTGTTCTTCCCCAAATCACCCCCCTTTTCTCCAAATCACGTCCAAATTGAGCCTAGTCTTTTGTACTGCACTCCCTTGCTGTAAAGGAGATCATTGGAGGCTAGCTAGCAAGGATTGGAGGCTCTTGGACCATAGCAATTGGAGAAGGACCTCATTTCTAGGCATTTATATTGATATCTAACTCTCAATAGGTAATGGCCCTAAACTCATTCGTTTTCCTGTTTTTTCATCGTACATGCATGCATCTAGGCACCATAGACATGTAGACAAAGTTTGGTAAGATTTTGTGTCCATTTGATACGTATTGGAGGTGTATCGAAGTGTAGTGTACGGTGTTTGATGAAATGCCCAATGGATTATTATTAAGGTTTTTTAAAACTAATTTCATATTCCTGTAGCCATTTATGTGTGATTTAATATTCTGCAACTCTGAGTTGAGATTCGTGTCATTTTCGTGTCCAAAAGTCGACACGGGACTCAGCACGAGACCCTTGCACTGTCCCCTGCTACCCGATACTGTTTTCTCTCTGTTTTGGACACGTGGACACGTGCTTGTTGGCATGGTGGTAGGGGACATCACTGTCAAGCTTCCTATCAAGTTCGAGGTCGATTGGTGTCGTGTCGGACACGCAATCGAGCCCGCAAGAGTTCGAGCCTCCACTTCATATGCATACAGACACCCATCGATACGATGTTCGTGTGACATGTAGACACGACGTGGACACGTATCAAGGTGTTGGACACCTAGACCTAGACCCCACCTAGCTATGTGCATGAGCATGAGGCTCCTCGTGTCGCGTATCGTGTCCTAGACCCCTTTACATGGTCGCACGAGCCCTTTCCT